>JAJOZX010000186.1:1582500-1625000 GCA_023014485.1 Bathynomus jamesi
ACAATAAACAACATCGTTCCGGGAGTTTCGAGCAATCTCGATTGTGAAATCTTTTTTATCTGTAAAAACTTTTTTTTTTTTAACATCATTGGACGAAAATCTATCAAGCAATTTTCTACAACAATTTTTCTTTTAGCTCTTACATTGCTGTCACGTCTTGAAACACGGATCCTTTTAAATGCTTTTAGTCCTACCATTCTCTGCATTCTTTGTATGGAACTTCGACTGATACCTAAATTTCTTGCAATTTTCCTCTGAGAGCAGTGTGACCCAGGTCGATCGTCTTGAAATAGGCTCATCATTTCGATCATTGCTACATTGTCTTGGGTGTAAACTGTTTTAGGCCTACCACTTCCACGCTTCCGTGCCGTCGAACCGGTTGCTTTAAGATTTTTAATTATTCTACTCACAGACGTAACATTACAAGTTATTCCTGGAAATTCCCTCAAAATTCTTGCCCCACTCCATCTTTTTTCCAAGGAACACTTTTCAGTCACCACTTTATCACCGTTAGTTAGAACCATAATTGAAGGGTAAGTTTAAAAAACAGTATTTAAGATAGGCGTAGCCTATATCATCTGACGTTTTTCAGAGACTAACATTATCCATAGGCTAAGGAAACTACTACAAGTCTTAGAATAGTTGCCAGGTACATCCAAACACATTTCGGATTTATGATATTCGTTTTTTTCACCATATCTCATTGTTCCCTCAGCTGTGGAAAAAGTATTTTATGTAGAGGTCTAAAATTTTTATGATGGCTTAGCAATAGATTGAGGTAAAAGTTATGTAAATTTTGGAAGTGTGAACTGCATATTTGGCTACCGATATATATATATATATATATATATATATATATATATATATATATATATATATATATAACGCAAAAATGTGATGATGGTGTTACTAAAATGTTCTGACAAACATATATATATAATATATATATATATCACAGGGCGTCCCAAAAATGTATACACACTTTAAATACTTATAAAGGCAGTGTTTTTAAAATACATTTAATTTTCAAAATGTAATAGAATCTACAGACATTATTTAATTGTTTTGTCAACGCCTGTTTTCAAACTGACGTCCGTTCTGGTCCAGGCACTGCTGATAACGCGAAGCAATGGAATCGCAAACATCACGAAACATTTCGTTTGGTATTTGTGTGCATTCTCGTTCAATGGCTGCTCTCAATTCAGCGACTGTTGCAGGTTTTATAGCGTAGACTTTGTCTTTTAAGTATCCCCATAAAAAAAAGTCTAGTGGTGTGAGGTCTGGTGAACGCGGAGGGTATTCTACGAAACCCCTTCGTCCAATCCACATCCACATCGTGCCAAGTACCACTCGCAATACTCCACTCTTCGGTCCGGATCATCTTCATTAATAGCATGGACTAATCTTGGAATGTAACTTTTCCATTGACAGCGCTTCAAAATGCGTTGGACAGACGATTCTGAAATTCCTACCTCACGACTCGCTTGCCGCACAGATTTTCTTGGACTTTCGTGATACGTTTCCAGTACTCTTTCTTGCTTTGTGGGGCTTGTCGATGTCCGTGGTCTTCCGGAACGCTTCTTGTGGACATTCTGAACAGTTCCATCGGCTTCAAACTTATCTCTAATTCGAGTGATGGTAAGTCGCGTTGGTGGATCTGTTTGAAACTCCCTCCTAAACTGTCTTTGCAGTTCAACTGCGTTTTCACACTTCCAGTAGCATTTTAGAATGAATTTCCTTTGTTCAAAGCTTAGTCTGACTGCCATTATTAATTCTAATGGGTTTAACTTGGAAAGAAAGAAACATCAATTGAGCTATCAGCTGTTAAAGTGTGTATACATTTTTTTGGGACGCCCTGTATATATATATATTCTTCTTCTTCCGCAGCTTATTATCCCATCTTTACATGGGATCGCTGTTTTTGGTTCGTCTTCTCCACTCTCCTCTGTCGTATACCGCGTCCTCCTCCAAGTCCTTCTCCCTGATGTCCGCCACCACACAGTCCCTCCATCTCGTCTTTGGTCTTCCTCTTCTTCTCCGTCCCGGCAACTCCATCTCCAGCACTCTGCGCCCAACATACTCCTCCTCTCTTCTCCTGACGTGTCCATACCACCTCAGCCTGGCCTCCTGCACCTTCTTAGATGCTTCCGCCACCTTCACCGTTCCTCTTATATGCTCATTTCTGACCCTATCCCTCCTCGTCACTCCACACATCCATCTCAACATCTTCATTTCAGCCACATCGATTTTTCTTTCATTGCTCTTCTTCATTGGCACAGTCTCCATTCCATACAACATTGCCGGCCTCACCACTGTTTTGAATACCTTTCCCTTCAGTTTCACTGGGACCCTCTTATCACAGAGCACCCCTGATACGTCTCTCCAGTTCTTCCACCCCGACTGTATTATACAGTTTATCTCTCTCTCTGCTCCCCCCTCTGCATCCACTGTTGACCCCAAGTATTTAAAATACTCCACCGTCTTAACACGCTCTCCACTCAATGTCACTTCCCCTCCTCGGTCCTGCTGCACATCACATCTCATATATTCGGTCTTCTTTCGGCTAATTCTCATCCCCCTACTTTCCAACGCCTCTCTCCAATTTTCCAACTGCTGCTCCACCTCCTCTTTCGTCTCCCCACTCAACACAACATCGTCTGCATACATCATGCATACTTCTCCGGTACCATCTTTTCCCTTAAGCATCTCCAAACTTCCTGCCGTGGTATCCTACATATGCCTTCTCCAAGTCAATAAAAACCATGTGCAACGCCTTCTGCCCCTCTCTGTACCTCTCTGCCAACTGTTTCAATGCAAAAACTGCATCTGTCGTTCTCCTTCCTGGCATAAATCCAAACTGTTCCACTGACACTTCCACTTCGTCTCTCAACCTACTCTCCACTATTCGCTCCCATATCTTCATTGTATGTGATATTAGCTTGATCCCTCTATAATTCGTACAATCTTGTACATCTCCCTTCTCTTTGAATATAGGCACTATGATGCTGGTCCGCCACTCATCCGGAATCACCTCCTGGTCAAACAACTTCTGCATTAGATCCCACACCAGATCCACCCCCTCATCTCCCAGTGCCTTCCATGCCTCGGCTGGTATCTCATCTGGGCCAGTCGCTTTGTTATTTTTCATCCTATTCAGAGCACGACTCACTTCCATCCTCCCCACTTGTTCTGTCATAGCTACATTTCGTAGTCCATCCTCATAGAAAGATCTTGGGTTTTCTTTATTTAATAATTCCTCAAAATATTCCTTCCATCTATCCTTTATCTCTTCATCTCTTTGCAGCACCGCACTCTTACAATCTTATTATAGGAGATTGTAGACACAAATCAATCAGGGAAGTACTCCAGGGGGAATGTTAGGCAGGAAAAAGGGAGTGCTGGAACTCCCGTTTCTCCTGTCACTGTACTCCTTAGCTGATTTTGTTCCGTATCTCATGTACCCTGTGAGCAGTCCCGCATGCTCTCAAACACACACTTCTTCTATCCCTCACTACACATACTGTACATGCATCTTATACACTACACAATTTTTTCAAAATTTATATTAAACAAAAAAAAAAAAATGGCATCATTATGCCTTGGAGACCATGTTTTTGGCTCTCTTCTTCTTCTTCTTCTTCTGCGGAGGGGTCACTTTTGCGAGCGCTCGCCCTTAGCTCCTTCCTTCTTACTGTATCTTACATGAAAACAAAATTTACATTTTCTTCTTGTTCGCTATGTAAATTAATTTACCTTTGATTGTTGAATGTATAACGACGATTTTTGCTTTTCTATTTTAAGAAAAAAAAGATCAGTGAAATTTTAGTGAAAAAGGTCTCTTAAATTTTATTTAGTCAATCGTAAAGTTTTTCTACATCGAATTTACGATTTTTTTCAGGTGTAATATTTTCGCTCGGTATTCAAAGTAAAATGCTTGTTTGAAATGCAATTAAATAAATTTTTATAGCGAGAATTTTAATAAAAGAAGAAAAATGTTAATAAAATTTTTATTTAAATTAAAGGGATAATATTAAGTTTCACGGAGACCAGATAACGCTGGGTTAGATAGTCGTTTCAGTTTGGTTAATTGTTTTCCAAGTGACCAACTTTGGGCAATCACGAGCTTTGTAACAAATTTCGACTTTGTTAAAAAACACTGGTCTTCGATAAACTTAATATTTTACCAATAGGTTCTTATGACGAAAGGAAAATAAAGACTCTTTGACTGTTTGGATAAATTTCTTACGATTTTTCAGTGTAAGGGTTCGAAAATTAAAATATAAAAGCTAGGTAGGATAACTTACGCTGATATAAAGTGTATATATATATATATATATATATATATATATATATATATACAGGGTGTCTCAAAAGTCACTATCTATTTTGAAAAATAATGGGAATTACGAAAAACTGGTTTAAGACATGAAAAATATATTTATTTCAAAGTAAGTGCCACAAAGAATTAGTGCTATTTATTTATCTGTCTCCACATGGCGACCATCAGTGTCTCTACAGAGCTCAAAGCGATAAGTTGTTCCGCGGAACACACTTTCCAGCATTTGAGGTGTTATTTTCTGAACTGCATCGGTAATACGATTTCGAAGTTCGGCTACATCACTAATTCTTCTACCAGTGTACACCTTAGACTTAATGAAACCCCAGACGAAAAAATCTAATGGTGTTAAATCGGGTGAACGTGCTGCCCATGGTTGTGTTCCTCCACGACCAATCCAGCGACCGGAGAAGCGTCTGTCAAGATAATCACGTACAATTATTGCATAATGGCACGGTGCTCCATCCTGCTGAAAACTACTGTGTCAAGAATGCCCATCTGTAAGAAGTTGAGGTTCGAGGAATTGTTCAAGCATGTCAAGATAATAAACCAATTAACTTTTTTTAAATACACAAATTTGCACCAGAAGTACATATCTTTATGCCAGCATAGCATTTTTAAAAAAAACATCTAATGTCACCGAAATAGATAGTGACTTTTGAGACACCCTATATATATATATATATATATATATATATATATATATATATATATATAAATAGGAGATAGGGTTCCTCTTAAGGTGGGCTGTTTTCCTTCTGTACTGTTTTCCTGTCCTGTCTAGTTTTTTAGGTCATGTGTCTGATATAGGTACGTTTCTGTGTTTTTACTTGCTTTTGCTGATTTTTTATCTTTTACTGATTTTTGCCTTTTACTGATTTTTATCTTTTATTGATTTTATTTTATATTGATTTTTTCTTTTATTTATTTTTTATCTTTTTATGATGGTGTTAGCTTAGGTCTTACCATTTATATCTAATTTTACTGTGACTTTATATCTTTAACTGCATTTTCTCACCCCTTTATTTAGTTCTTGGGTTACCTTTTCTTTTTAAAACTTTTAATTTTTGGCTAGTTTAGGTTTTACCAATTTTCATTTGCTTATGTTTGATGTTCCTTGTCCCCCGTGTTATTTAACATCTATGCGGAAGCAATGATAATAGAAGCACTCTCAGATATGGAAGAGGGAATCAGAATGGGAGGTAAATTGTTCAAATCTGTAAGGTTTGCGGATGACAAGGCATTTGTTTGTAGTACCGAGGAAGGACGGCAAAGAATGGTCAACAGCTTGACAACAACGGCGGATGAATTCGGAATGAGAATTAATGAGACCAACACAAAGGTAATGAAAATTGCAAGAAGGAAAGGAGGACAAATGAACCTAACGCTAGGAAATCGGACCTTAGAAGAAGCTGAGCAGCTTAAATATCTGGGAAGTTTATTAACCAACAATGGAGATTGCAATAAGGAAGTGAGATCTAGAATTGGTATGGGTAAGGTAGCTTTTGAGATACAGAGAAGACTACTTACAGGTAAACTCAACTTGAAGCTCAAGAAAAGGTTAGTAAAAAGCTTGATATGGAGTGTAGTACTGTATGGAGCAGAAACATGGACACTGAAAACAACTGAAAAGAAACTCCTGGAAAGTTTTGAAATGTGGATTTGGAGAAGAATGCTAAAGATAAGCTGGAGGGAACACCAAAGTAATGAGGAAGTACTGCAACAGGTGAGGGAGGAAAGAAGACTCATTAAGGTGATAAGAGAAAGACGGAAGAAATGGATCGGACATATGTTGAAAGAAGGATTGTTGAAGGAGGTGATAGAGGGTAGATATGAAGGTAGAAGGCCGAGGGTAAGGAAAAGGAAAGCAACGCTGGATGATTTGAAGGCAGGCAGGAGCCATCATGAGATGAAAAGGATAGCTCAGGATAGAACACTTTGGCGGGACACATGGGTTGGACCTGCCTGATAGGCAGAACACGATGGATGGATGTTTGTATTATTTATTAATGTTAATTTATTCTTTTTGATAAGCCTTACAATGGGTGAGGTAACCTGAAACGTTGTCAATTGGACTTAAATTAAACATCCTTTCAGTATTCTACGTCTTTACCTTCATCTTGAATGAATATATATATAATATATATATATATATATATAATAACCTTTGATTAGCTTCCACCCGAATTGTTCATTCTGACGAAGGTCAAGCTTTTCACTCCACCTTAGACCAACTGTTTGACGTGGAATCTGAACCACGCCACACCAGCAGCCCAGCGTTTTAACCACTAGGCCACCCATGGTATCCATTTATCTACCAACCACTTTCTTTATTGTGTGGAAGGATGAACAGCTGGGTTTTGCTGGGCGCCGGCTGCCGTCACTGGATCTCGATCCCGGGCAGATGGATTTGTAGTCAGCGACGCTGATCACTACACCACCGAAGCGCATATAGGCATATATATATATATATATATATATATATATATATATATATATATATATATATATTATTTATTATTAATTTATATATGAAAACCACCATAGAAACGAAAAGCAATATCAAACGAGCGTTTCCTTGTGTATTTAACAACACACCTTGAAAATGTGCTGTTAAATACACACGAAAGCACTTGGTCGATATTGTTTTCTCTTTTCATATATATATATATATATATATAATATATATATATATATATATATATATATATATATATACACCTTTTTGAAATACAACTCAGGACCATCCTCTGACCTTCTGAACGACCCTTTTGCAGCATCCATCTTCATTTTTCATTTAGAGAATTTTTCCTGACTTCATAACCTGCCTCCCGTGCCTGTGGGTCATGAGCGTGGATCAAGAATTTATTAATGGCCGGTTTTTAAGGGTTATCGAGTAAATATTACGGAAATTTTGCAATTTCTTCAGTAGAATATTGAATTATTTTAGGTACCAAATGTCCAAAGAGGGTTTACAAGTTTAGCTTGAAGGACCGTATATATCTTTTACGAGCTTTAGTGCAGGTATGTTCCATGATTATATATTTAGAGATTTGTTTTTTTTGCAAAATGTTAACACGATCAAAATGTGTTTCACATAAGAGAAAAATGGACAAGATTTTCTTTAAGAAATCCTCATTTATTTTGGGTGCATAACTAATCTTCTTCAAACCAATGAACAATTTCATGTTATATATGTACAGGGTGTTTATAAAGTCCCTATGTATTTCAGTGAAAACGTAGCAAAAGGGTAAAATTCAATAACAATATAATAGAAGGCATACATTTAATGAATACTTAAGCATATGATTCTACATGAGCACCATCAGTATCTCTACAGAGTTCGAATCTGTCAGCAGCATTGCGGAACACATTTTGGATTATTTTTGTAACTGCTCTTACGATATGAGCACGTAAATCTTGCAGATCTGTAACCCTCGTTTGACAGACTTTCGATTTGATAAAGCCTCATGCAAACAAATCCAAGGGCGTTAGGTCAGGAGATCGAGCCGCCCAGGGCCTGTTGCCTCCACGTCCGATCCACCAATTTGGAAATCGTTCATTTAGGTACTCCCGAACAATGTTTGCGTAATGACAAGGTGCCCCATCTTGTTGAAAGACGATGGTGTTTAAAATGCCATATGAATGAAGCTGGGACATTTACGTGCTCGTATCGTAACAGCAGTTCCAAGAATAACCCCTGTCATGCTCCAAAATGTGTTCCGCAATGCTGCTGACAGATTCGAACTCTGTAGAGATACTGATGGTGCTCATGTACAATCATATGCTTAAGTATTCATTAAGTGTATGCCTTCTATTATATTGTTATTGAATTTTACCCTTTTTGCTACGTTTTCACTGAAATAGATAGGGACTTTATAAACACCCTGTATTGCAGACTTTAAAAACTATTTATAAGTTGTGGTATTATTGCTAGTGCTCGAATTAAGAAAAAACTACAAACGTTTGTAATGGCCTATTACCCGAATTAAGAAAAAAATATAAAATTTTGTAATGGCCTTTTTTTCCCCATTTCTGCAATACCGGGACAATGTTTGCACTCTTTAAGGAGTGCAGGATCAAGCATACGCCAAATATTTTTTAAAACTGTTACGTTATGCATTCTTTGCATCTCTTTAAAATATCAGGTCATCCCATAAGTAATGTGGTTTTTTACGATAGATTAAATTTAAACTAGTCCTATTCGGTTTAAGCATAAATTTTCCGAAGGTTATATCTAAGGGGAGATCTATCATGCTTCGCTACATACTTTACAGACCTTGACCAGTGAAGACGTGTGTTTTGCTTTATGTGAACCCCTCATAAACATGGCGGTATCAGAAGAGCATATCAGGCATATAATGCTTTACGAGTTCAAAAAAGGGAATAGTGCTACTGAAGCAACGCGAAACATTCAGGAAGTTTATGGCAACGATATTCTGCATGTGAGGAAATGTCAAAGATGGTTTCAAAAGTTTAGGAATGGTGACTGCTGTTTGACAGATGCAGCACGCTCTGGACGCCCTGCTTTTAGCCGCACTTGAAGAAGACTGTTCAACAACTGTCGAAGAATTGGCCCAGAAACTCAATTCATCCTCGTCCACGATCCATCGACATTTGCAACAACTCGGGAAAGTGCCTAAGTTAGGAAAATGGGTTCCACATGAATTGTCGGTCGACAATCTGAGGGTGCGGGTAAACATTAGCACAGCTCTTCATTCCCGTGAACTCCAAGATCCGTTTTTGCACCGTTTAGTGACTGGTGATGAAAAGTGGATACTGTACCAGAATGTTAAGCGCCGTCGACAGTGGGTTTGTGCCGGAGAACCAGCGACACCACAGCCAAAACCAAATCTTCACCCTCGGAAGGTGTTGCTTAGTGTTTGGTGGGATAAAGGTGGTATAATACACTTTGAAACCTTACCACACAACCAAACAATCACCGCTGAAGTCTACTGTCAACAACTGGATCGATTGAACACTGCACTAAAAGAAAAGAGACCTTCTTTGGTTAATCGGAAAGGAATCGTGTTCCACCACGACAACGCACGTCCTCATACCGCTCGGATCACTTCTGCAAAAATTGAGGAGCTTGGGTGGAAAAAACTTCCACATCCTCCATATTCTCCAGACCTTGCGCCTTCAGATTATCATCTCTTCAGGAGTGTGCAAAACTATCTTGACGAGAAACAGTATACTTCTTTAGATGACCTGCACACCAGTCTTTGTACGTTTTTTGCCTCAAAACCGCCTGAATTTTATAAACATGGCATTGAAAAGCTTGTAGGACGTTGGCAGAGTATCATTGATTCCGTTGGAAAGTATATTACTAGATTAAAAAGTTTCAGTTGAGTTTTTTTTTGTCCTTCAAATTCCGATCTAAAAAACGACATTACTTATGGGATGACCTGATAGCTCAGTGGGTGTAGATTTTATTTACTGCTGGTTCGATGAGCTAAGAACTACACAAAATTGTGTGGTACCTTCCGTTTATTGTGCGAAGGACCACCTATACTTAAAGGAACAGAGGAACCTTAAAATAGAGTTAATACTTTGCCACCTTTGGTAAAATGGCCTTTGTAAGCGGTGAAATTTAAACTGTCCTACCCTTGTTTCAAGGTTAGCAAGTTGTAACCCTCGATCGGGTTAATAAGAACGTTCTACCTTTCTCTGAAGGTTAGCTAATTATAACCGTCGGTTGGGTTAAATACCACCCTAATTGTTGTTATTTTGGGCACTGGTTCACAACTGGTACCTTTTAAAAATTAAATTCAAATTTAGAAGTAGCATAATTTTAGTGATTATATAAAATTATTGGCATATAACTATATTTCCATTATTTTTCCTTGAGTTATTCGGTCAACTCTAGTGGGCCATCACCTCAAAAAGGTTGGAAACTACTGATTTAAGGTTCGCGTTTTAATAAACTGTTCGTCGTTTACCTATGTGACCAGATCTTCATCTGCCGTTGTAGGCCTCGATCGATGCAATAGATGAGTGTTGTGTCTATTTAAGATCTCGATCGGTCGTCTGACGGTCTCCATCCTCATCTTCTAACCGTCCTCGTTTCGTTCGATTATCTTAATCTTTGTTGTTTGGCTTTAGGGTAATATAGACTCGATGTTGTTGGCCTGTAGACTTATTAGCCTATTAACAGTGGTAGGCTGGAAAGTTAAAGAGGTTCTCTAATTCAAATTTTAATTCAGCCTGATGTTATTAACCTTAAATCGACTAATAGCCCCGATGTTATTGGCCAAAGGTAGTTTATTTCTCGGCTAGGAAATCAGCAGGCTTACTGTTCTTAATCTTGATCAATAGAATACAAAAAGTATCCTAATTGAGCTCCTCAGAAAGCCCTCAGCTATGTTAGTTTCAAACCGATGTAGCTATTTGCAACACAGCAGCGTAAGAAGACTACCTAAGAACAGATCCTGACACATAAGCTAGCTAACCAAGAAGTATAAGAATTGTACTTAGTCATAAGTTTTTATGGAATAGCCGCTCAGAGATGGTTCTCAAAATGGTGGCCAAGGCTTGATAAAAGTTAAATTGCCCACAAAATTCATAAAGTTGAAATTCTAGTTAAAATTTCAATAAGGCTAAATGGTGTTAAATTCTTTTAAATTTTGTATAATTCACTGCTGAAATTTAGTGTTCAGTTCGCTAAAAATATGATGTTAAATTTCTGTTAAAATACAATACAATTTTAAAGTTAAATTCAAATAATATTAATCTCGACTCACGCTCGCAGTCGTGGTCGCTTCTGCTCCGCGCGTTCCACGTTGCTTCCAGAATATTCTTTTCTATTTAGTTGAAAATTTGAGCGCTGGAGATAATCTTTACGATAGCTTTTAGTGTTTTGTTCTTAACCTAAATTTGTTTCGTTGTAAGGCGTTTCTCGACCATTTTGTGTATATGAAGTTTTTAGGCGCGTTGTTGGAATTTGATTGATGTTTTTTATTGGTTATCTTGATTTGTAGGTTATATTTATATAAAAAACTGACAGTGGGTAACACCTAAGCTCTGTCAGTCTGAAGTCGGGGTTTCGACTCCCGATGGTGCTGAGCACTGTGCCAGTTTCTAGCCCTACATAATTGATTATTATAGCCTTAAAATAAATCTTCGAATCTAAGTGTCATGCGAGTTCCGGTGAAGAATTTTCAGGTAATTGTTTTACTGTAAATCCTTTTCTGAGAAATTATTATCCTTAAGCTTTTTGTTGTTTGGATTGCATTAAAACCGATGGGTGGATTTGCATCTTTTCATTTTAAGTTTGAACAAAGTAAATACCGCATAATAAAATCCAGTAAACATTTCTCTCATTTCCTGAGATTCGTATCCACGTGGAGTGCATCCACTTTGAAAATTTTCCAAGGTCAATATTTCCATTGCAATTCGATCCTTCTTTTTTTTTTTTTTATAGGTGAAAAGCATTCTGGGTTATTTTTTGAACATTCTGCGCTTCATATTATTCATTATATGATTGGCGAATACATATTTCGCAGTCAGTTGATCTATTAAAAGGGCTCTCTCTCTCTCTCTCTCTCTCTCTCTCTCTCTCTTTTGCGGATGATCTAAAACTGAAGACAGACAGGGGAATGTTAATGGTATTTTACCGCGAATGAATGCCAGCGACCACGCGCTCAGTAAAGTCATTGGCATCAACGAGAGGGTGCAAGACTTGTGCGTCCCGCTGGACGTGAGGTTTATTGACCCCTTCGACGCATTTTCGGGTAGGTGGGACCTTTACCAGAGGGATGGTGTCCACCTCAATAACAAGGTTAAAGGTGTGCTAGGCTCGCTGCTCGACCGGCACCTATACAGAATGGTGAGGTCGAGTCCGGGGAGAGATGATGGGCCCCCACCGGGGAGGGATGATGATGAGCCGGTGGCGGATGTACCTTCAACTGAAGGGTGCGTCCAGGTACAGGTGGGTGACCCTCCTTCCACGTTGGAAGGAGCTCAGGCTCCTGCGGAAGTTGCCCCCTCGTTAGTGGGGGGCTCTTCAACTCCCGATAGCCCTGGCTGTTCTGGAAACGGGTCGTGCTAGGGGGCGGTCAGAATAGGGAAGGATCCCTCCGTGCAATGCTTTTTAATGCTAGGTCGATTAGGAACAAGTTTTGCGAGCTACGGGCGCTCTTAGCATCAGAATACCAGGATATCGTTGCTATCACTGAGTCCTGGATTCATACTGATCGTAGGGACTACGTTGGGGAGTTCGAAATTCCCGGGTATAGAATGTTTCGCAAAGACCGCACCCGTGGGGAGGGGGGTGGGGTACTAATATACGTGAGGGATACGTTGAGTCCGGTTGACTGCCAGTTCCGGTCGGAACGGGAGCTGCTTGGCGTCGATCTGAATGTGGGAGGGACGAGCTATAGGTTAATCTTGGTGTACAGACCTCCGCATCTCCTCCTCGAGGAGGATACAGCCCTGTACACCGAACTCAATAGCCTGCTAGGGGATAGGGTGTGTGTAGTTTTAGGAGACTTCAACTGTCGCGGCATAAAGTGGGAAGACAGGACTGCTGATGCTGAAGGGAGGAGGCTAGTTGACTTTGCTGATGAGAACTTCCTCACTCAGTGGGTCAATGAGCCTACACGAGGCGAAAGCGTTCTAGACTTAGTATTCACGACCGAAGACAACCTCGTCACTGGCCTCACCGTTGACGAATCGTTGGGAGGGAGTGATCACGGTCTGATTAGGTTCCGTGTGTGCGTTCCTCGGGTGAAGCGTAGTAACTCGAGAGGCAGTAAGCTCGATCTCCGGCGGGCGGACTTTGTTAGCCTCAGGGATAGCGTAGGTGAGATGGGGTTAGAGGTCGGCGGCGATGTTGAGGGAGTGTAGAGTGCATTCCGGGACGAGTTTATGGTGCTGCAGTCTGCTGCCATACCCTCAAAACCAGTCACCCCTGCTTTAACGCAGCCTAAGTGGTTCAATCGTGACATCGCTTCGGCTATCCGAAATAGGAAAGTAGCGTATAGGAGGGCGAAGGCCAATCGTTCCCATGAGAACACTGAAGCGTATGTCCGCCTGTGTAGGGAAGTGAAGGAGAAGGTTGGACTAGCGAAACGTAACGAAGAACTATGGGTGGCAAGCCTCTGCAAGGGGAAACCTAAGGAGTTCTTCAGTTATGTTAAAGGACCGGAGCGGCATTCTGCGGACCTCCGACGCGGACATCGCCAATGTGCTTAATGAGTACTTTGCGGGAGTGTTCACCAGGGAGGACACTCGCATCATCCCCGAGCCAGGCGTCAGGCACGAAGGTGCTGGCCTGGATAGTGTTCGATGTACCGAGACAGTCGTTGCCGATAGAATAGACAAACTGAGCGCGTTTAAGGCTCCTGGGCCAGACCAGTTTCTCCCCAGAATGTTGCGGGAGGTGCGCGACCAGGTGGCTCCCCACCTGGCTACAGTCTTCAACAAATCGTTGGAGACGGGCCAGGTGCCTGGTGACTGGAGGGAAGCCAACGTGACCCCTATCTTTAAGAAAGGGGATCACGAAAGTCCAGGGAACTATCGTCCCATTAGTCTCACTTTAGTTGTAGGTAAATTATTAGAGGGGATAATAGCGGATAGGATCGTTGACCATTTGGATTCCTACAAGCTGCTTGGGGACTCCCAACATGGGTTTAGACGGCATAGATCGTGTCTCACCAACTTGCTCGAGTTTTTACACGTCATGTTGAGTGAGTATGATAAGAGTAGGGCGATTGATATACTTTATCTCGACTTTCAGAAAGCCTTTGATAAGGTACCTCACCGTCGGCTAATGGCGAAAGTCCGCGCGCTGGGTATCGGTGGGGAAGTAGGTAGGTGGATTGAAAACTGGCTGAAGAATAGGCGGCAGAGGGTTGTAATTAAAGGGGCTAGTTCGGGTTGGGCCTCGGTCACTAGTGGGGTCCTCAGGGTTCCGTTTTGGGGCCGCTGTTGTTTATCATTTACATAAATGATATAGACGTTGGCATCGTCAGTCGGATCGCCAAATTCGCTGATGACACCAAGCTTGGCGCCAATGATGGGACGCCGGAGGCGATCGAGCAACTGCGTGGCGACCTAGGTAGGATAGGAGAGTGGTCCGAAAAATGGCAAATGCCGTTTAACTTGGGTAAATGCAAGGTGATGCACATTGGCTACGCCAATCCCAAGTCGGACTACTCCATGTTGGGGAGTAATATCGAGGCGACTGATTTGGAAAAGGACTTGGGTGTGCTAATTAGCAGCGACCTTAAGTTTACGAAACAGTGCGTAGAGGTGGAAAAAAAAGCCCAGAAGCTGTTGGGTTATATCAGGAGGCAATTTCAGTTTCGGAACAAGGAGATTGTGCTCTCAGTGTACAATTCCCTGGTTCGGCCGCACCTGGAGTATGCTGTACAGTTCTGGTCGCCCACCCTCAGGAAAGATATTGAGAGGCTGGAGCGAGTGCAGGCGAGGGCCACAAAGTTAATCCCTTCTGTTAGGCATATGGACTACAATCGACGGTTACGCGCCATGAACTTGTTTTCGCTGGAAACTCAGAGGCTGCGCGGTCAACTCATCGAGGTTTTCAAGCTCTTACGCGGGTTCAACGATGTCGATTTTAGAAGCATGTTTAGTTTAAATGATAACCCAACTCGCAACAATGGTTGGAAGTTGGATTTGAAACGGTTTAGGACTAGTGTGTGTGGGAATTACTTTACGTATAAGATCTGTGACACGTGGAACAGGTTACCTTCAGAAGTTGTGAACAGTTCCTCTGTGGATCATTTCAAGAAAAGGTTAGACCAAATCTTGCGCACTATTTGAGGGTGTAGAAAATTTTCCTTGGCACCCGTTGCCATTGGTACCTCCTCGGTATGGGCCGCGAGGCCTTTTGAGGTACTTCTTTTCCTTGTAACTCCTTGTAACTCTCTCTCTCTCTCTCTCTCTCGATAATTGTGTGAAAGTGTTGTGGCTAAGTTTGATTTAACAAAATTTGTTAGATAAATATAATTAAGTTATATTTGTTTACTTTATTAATGAGGCTAGGCCAAGCATTACTGCTTATTAGTTAGACTTAATTTACTTCCTTTTCCGTTTTCTTAATTACAATTAACGAACATAATTCCGCATTGTTTACTAAAGGTCGCTACACGTTCTACTTCTCGCACTAGTTACATCGGTGAAATTCTGTTTTTCGGCAGAGTTTCTCTGTTAAAGTTAACGTGACATAATTTTGCATTGTTTTTAACGGTCGCTGAGATGTCATTTTTCAGATGAGTTAAATAGTAAAATTTGTATATTCAGGGACATTTCCGTTTCCGGACTGTAACACGTGTTCTCGCGGGTTCATTTCCTGCATACACCATTTCTCCCTCACGATCCATTGTATTAATTAAAATAACATATTATATTACTTAAAGTAACATCATCCTGCATTGTTATAAACGGCTGCCTACAGGTTCCATTCAATTTTGCATCCAATTCCGTTTCCAGTCTGTAACACGTGCTACTCGCTTGCGCCTGTTTATTTCTGCCTTCACCATTTCTCCCTCACTATCCATTATATTAATTAAAATAACATATTGTATTATTTAAATTAACATCATTCTGCATCGTTATTAACGGTTGCCTACAGGTTCCATTCAAATCTGTAGTTAACGCCGTTTCCGGTCTGTAACACGTGTTTATTTCTGCATTCACCATTTCTCCATCGCCATCCGTTGTATTAATTAAAGTAACATATTGCATTATATAAAAGTAGGGTATCGTATTAATTAAAGTAACATCCTGTATTATTTAAAGTAACGTATCGTAAAAAAACACACAAAATATGACATGGCCAGCTAAACTGAAAGCTGAGTGTTTTAAATGTAAAGTTCATCATTGGTGTGTCGACTTTCCAGAAGGTAATTTCAGCGACATTACATCCCTGAGTATATGTTTGCTTTGTAAACTTAGAGAAAACCACGAAAAGGAAGTTAAAGCACTAAAAGAATTAGCAAAAAGGCTTGAAGCTCTGGTCGTAGCACTGGAAATCCAACTCAGTGGACAAGACCAGAGTGAAAACGTATCAGCAGATATAACTCTAAGGTTAAACAGCTAGAACAAAGCATGGCCCGCTTGGAAAATACCGTGAATATTCCGGAAAGTAGGACGAAGGAACAAGAATTCCAAATGGTCAAAAATAAAAGACCCTCCAAACCAAAACATAAGGATTCAGAATCCATTATCGTAAAAAATAAGTTTCACTTACTTGCCGACGAAGAGGGGGAATCCTTTTTAGTTGGGGATTCTCTGGTCAGGAATCAAGGGGACTTTTTCGGAGCAAGACGCGTAACCAAGAGAAAACCCCGATGTTTTTCAGGTGCCACGAGTCAGATAATAAATAGAGAATTAGTCAAAATTAATCTCAAGAATAAAAATTGCCCCATCATTGGGCATGTTGGTTGCAATGACGTTTTTCAGGGAGGGACAGGAGGGCAGACAGAGACCATTGTAAAAGAGTTCAAGATCCTAACCGACAAGGTTAGAGAAAAGACAGATATGGGTAAGTAGTATAGCCGCAAAAGGGGAGAGTGCAAGAATGTTGCAAGTTATTATGCAATGTTGCAAAGGGGACTGGGGTTGTTGCAAGGGGTGGGGGTGTTGCAAAAAAAATTAAAAAAGAAACAAAAATTCCCCCAAAGGGGGGGGGTGCTGCAAGGGGCATGCAACTTGGAGGCGGAGTTCTCCCCCAAGCTATTCCCCCCAAAGGGCCAGAAAGGAGAGAAAGGAGGAGAGAAAGGAGGAGAGGTGTTCACCTGGCAGGAGCCAAGTGCATATTAAGACTTCAGCCGAGTAGGCGTTGTTTTATAGGCTCCTAATCAGCCAGTTGGCTTAGAAGGCGTAAATGGCTTGAGTTGCCAGATAGCGCCATGTATTCATTTAATTCTAATCGAAGACTGAGTTGCCAGATACCACTTTTTAGCGATACCATTGTATACATTATTATAGACTCCTAATCAGCCAGTTGGCTTAGAAGGCGTAAATGGCTTGAGTTGCCAGATAGCGCCATGTATTCATTTAATTCTAATCGAAGACTGAGTTGCCAGATACCACTTTCTAGCGATACCATTGTATACATTATTATAGACTCCTAATCAGCCAGTTGGCTTAGAAGGCGTAAATGGCTTGAGTTGCCAGATATCACTTTTTAGCGATACCATTGTATACACTATTATACTCCTAATCAGCCAGTTGGCTTAGAAGGCGTAAATGACTTGAGTTGCCAGATACCACTTTTTAGCGATACCATTGTATACATTATTATATTTCTTAAAAGTTGGTTTAGAATACCGGTAGTAGGTTTAGAAGGCGTAACATGATATAATTAAGTAAAACGACATTGCATCATTCTGTTTATTATAATATATAGAAAATAAATATACATTTGAATTGAGGAATATGCATATAATCATAACAGTACAGGGAAATATCACGCAAAATATATATAAACATTTCAATAATAATAGAAATATGCATATAATCATAACAGTACAGGGAAATATCACGCAAATATATAAATACATTCAATAATAATAGAAATATGCAATAATCATAACAGTACAGGAGAAATATCAAGCAAAATATATAAATACATTTCACTTTTTTTTCAAAATACTAAACTCGCTTAATCGAGTTTACAATTACATCATTATTGCTCTGCATTACGCAGTATATGCGGCTTAATAATATTTCACCGCTTAAAGTATAGGGAAACCTGTATTCGATATGAAGGGCTTTCATATCGTTCAGTACTATTTTTGTTCCCACTTTACAACCGGTTGGTAAGTCATCTTTAAATACGTCTAGAATACAATCAAAAGCACGCACAAAGAGTTCATCGTTAGCTACATTATTAAACACAGTTTATAAGCACGCTTTTCCAATCGAGGGTTTATTTCTACCGACTCGAGCTTTTCAATCGTGAACTCACTCAACATAGCGGCAATTGAAATAATCTTCTAAATCGTTACGACAACTGCGCGTTATATAAAGAAATAGTTCTTCAGGGTGAACGGTGTAGGTGAGCTCAGCCTTGTACCGATCAATTGCTTTGTACCAAAGTTCATGGTATTTCAAAGAGTCTAAACTTTTTAAATAAACGTCCAGCACTAGACCATTCTCACAGCCCTACACTCGGTAAACCCATCGAGCAGAGCGGTGTATGCGTATTCAAGTACTGTATCAAAATAAAGCATATCCGTAACACGCGCGTCTAATATAGGTTTCAGCTTGCGGAATCCGACGATTTCAAACATTCTGTCGAGGATGAAACGGTTTCGCGTAGGAACAAGAGCGTTATTATCAGAAGCATTCTTCCACATCAGCCGTATATCAATGCACGGCCGATCGTTATTTATACACAACGTACATACAACGGCGTATGAGGGTGCGTCACTAATCTGCTCTCTTCTTGTACCTACGTTAGCAGGTATTTTATAACGATCTTCACTCCACTTCTCAACTATCACGAAGATTCTATTCATCTCCTCGACACTTAAATAAACCCGTTTGTTTGTTTGTCTACATTCCGTTTCCAGTACATAGCTAACGGTACCGGATTTACGCCTGAACACGCGCAACGATTTCGTCACGGACACATCGTACGAGGCGTTGAGAATGCTGCTCAAAGGAAGTTCCATCGTATTCGAGGAGCGCACGTCCACTCGGTTCAAGCTCTGAGATAACTATGAGCCGTGTGAGGCACGCAGGTAGGCAGGAACGGTTCGACGGGCGGCTGACTCGATGATACGTGAATGGGGTTGTTCGTATGATCCGCGAGTCGTACCGAATTGTTGTACATATTTGTTTTTCCGGTACAAGAATTAATTTCATCACTACCAGCCTACGCACCAGACAGTTTACCTCAGGATAAGAACTAGGCACATTTTATGTTTTACTAAACATCTTCACACTCCGGCGCACTATTTGAGAGGAACATATGCTCATATTTTTCCTTTCTGCCCATCAAACGATACTCGTCTCTAAAGTCTGTTAAAAACTCACGCAGGGCACTAGCCACAACCTCACTACGAACCTCATCATGATATACATTAATATAGTGATAAAAATACTTAAGATTGTCCATGATCACGAGATTCACATTTTCAGTCGTAGGGTATGAGTAATCGACATGGTGTAGCATGACGTAATACCGCTTGTCACACCACCCATCCGCAAGACTCATTATCCATACCTGCTGCTTCTCTTCTGCACGCGTTGTTTCTTTTACTTCACGGTGTATGTGAGACTTTATAAAGTTTAGCTCTGCAGTATACTTCAGCACATCGTCTGTGCAACGAAAGCCTTCAACGGTCTCACCAGAACATCCGTAGAGTATTTGTACATCTTGGAACTTCGCACAATCCAATGTGTTTTTAAAAGAGGCATAGGAGGGAGGAATAGGAAGTTTTTCGGTATCCACCACATCCTGGCACTTTGCTGAATACCATTTCATAAACGTTGTACAAGCAATATTAAAGGTAGCCATTTGAATACACGTCTGATCTGAATACACGTCTGATCTCTCGGGCTTACTGCAGTCGACTGACCACGCAGGGACTCCCAGATAGTAGCATGACTCACGGTCTTACAGTGGGCGGAGCTTAGAACTTTCACCTGCGCACACACAACACACACACACACACAAAGGAGAAAGTGAAACGCTAATTGAAACATGATTTATTTAATAAACGAGATATTCAAGTTATATATATATTTACAAATACGTTAATAAATCAATAGATATTTACAAATACGATTTAATAAACGAGATATTCAAGTTATATATATATTTACAAATACGTGTAATAAATCAATAGATACGATTATATACAAGACAAATACGTGTGAGTTAACAATAGAAGCATCAACGTTATGGTATCCAAAGGGTACGGTATCATAGGTACCAGGTAACTGGTAACGTTTCCTATAGGTGTTACGGCACACCTTCGTACCCCTAAGTTCCTTCACGCCCCCCAGCTTCTGCGCCCGAAAATTGTGGGTGCCTACAATTAGTTGGGGAGGTTGTTCGCCCTCATCATCGTCCAAACACTAGATCCTTCAACGATTCAAAGTTAACAACCCGCCGATTCGCATGGTTGAGCGTAATACCCTTTGCCTTCACGATATATTTCATTTCCTCCCCCACCCTGACCCGTACCCCATAAGTTTAGGTCCTGTTGAGACAAAAGAGTCGGCGTATGCGTTGTCCCCATACTCATCCTTGATCTCATCAGTGAGCTCGCCGAGGAACTCCCCAATAGCGGGCATGTATTCACCCTCCCTCTCTGTGAATATCACGCTATCTGTATCGGCATACAATACTCTCCGCCCAAGAGAATGCAATAGACCCCAAAGTTTTATACGGGCGTAGGCTGTTGTGAAGCTGGCCACAGGTATGTTTGTAACCCTTGAGGTATCTGTGGCCAATTCAGTGTTGTTGTACTTTATTATGTAAGTATTACCTACATTCACGATCTCCATGACCTCTTTATCGGGAGCATTGGCATAATCCCAGACATCACTATAACTTTGTGCCAAATGAATGTTCCCTTTGCCGGTATTCTGCGCAAATTTTCCCCATAGACTGTTTAGACACAACTTTGCACTAAAGCGCTTGCCAGGATTCTTTACAATTTGGACACGATCAAGTTGTATACCTTCGCGGTCGCGGTAACGTTGAATATAGGCAGACTTTTCATCTTCGGTATCAACTCCTCGCGGATACCCTGATGCCTCAACCTTATCCTTCAAAAAGGCGTTTATATATGGTGTGAAAAGGTTGGGTAGCTTCTGAAACCTCCACACCTCATGTATCTTCAGTATTCTATAACCATGGCGTACGGCTAGGGCCAGCTCAGGACTTGTATATACGCCTCTGATCTTACGCTGGTGGGGTATATGGTTACAATCGCCGTTATCCTCTTCCGCGCACTTCACGCACAGGGGAAACATGAGCTTGTCGTCGATAACGACAGGTAAGATTGGCATCCATAAATTGCGTGGGGGGAGTACGTCTACGAAAGAGAGCCCAAAGTAACGATCATTCAAATTTTTGAAAATTCATTGATGGAGGGTAGGTAGGTCCCACCAGTTTCTCAGGAGCGCCCACGGGGTACGGATTGTTCTTCATCACGTATGGGTATAAAGAACAGAAATCGTAGTAATGGAGCTTCACGCCCTCCGTAGGTGGAAAGTATAGTCTGAATGGATTTGTACGTCCTCCAAACAAGCTATCACCACATTTGAGAGGATCCAGCACCATTGAACGCTTGATCGTGTTTATTTCCTCACGGTACACCTCGTCTGTCTCCATCCGTGCATCATATTCATGCTCCCACAAGACTTTGTGAGTGAACTGTGATCCTATAAGTTGATCGCGGGTGCGGGTCCATGCAAGACAGTCGGCAGGAGACTACCGTGGATATCTCCGGCGATTCCGCACTCAGGACGGGGGCATCCATGCCACCAGCAACCGTTAAAGGAGTACACAGTCTTCACACCAGTGACACGGTTTTCACTTAACCCATCAACCCAAAAAACACGTCCATTAATCTTAATGGGTACTTCACCCGTGTTGCGGGCGTGCTTTATGTATACACCTGTCTGTTGCTGTAGGTGTATGAGCCAGTAAATAGCCTTGTGTCCGTAACTGCGGGGTTGTTTCGGTGAATAATGGCTAAGGTGTCTTTAGGCATGAAGTTATTCTTGAACACCGTAAAACATAATGATGCGATGGTGGTTGCGACTTGCAGTGGATCGCATTTGAAACGGGCTATGTACATCCTTCTAAAGGCCTGGAAACATACTCTAAGCACGCGCACATCATTCACGCAATAACGCTCACATTCATCAGCTATATTATAAGGGTTACTTTCATTAAAACTGTCGTAGTATCGATCAAAGTCTTCACGTTCATCCATACAGTCAAAATAATGTTTGGGGGTGGTGGGCCTACGTAGTTTAAAGTCTCGCTGGTGAGGAAAGTGTAAGGGAAGTATCCTTTGGAAACTTCAGCTGCTACTCCCATCACCTTGGGTAGCTTTGCTAATTTACAAGGTGTGAATAATAAAGTATCTTTAAATTGTACATTGCCTCTTATCTGCATCTGTATTAATTTGTTGCCTCTTTTCAATGGATCACCTGTAAATATCTCAGAGGATTCGTGTTCAAGCAACTCCTTATAAAGGAACTGCGTGTCAAACTTTGCCCCGTTATGGGCGAGAATATACACAGTCATTTTTTTGAACTTGTCGGCTAACTTGACAATATAGGACACAAATAGTTTCACAGGACTATCGCGGACATTCGATACCCATACACTCATCACAGATGGTCTGGCTCACAAGTAAATGTGGAATTACCTCTTTGGTTTCAGCGTTCGTATATGTTTCTATATCGTAGTATACAGTTATACAAGGGTTATTTTTAGGACAGTAGGACAGTGAATTACGTCACACTTGTGCTTAAATTTCCCCCAATTATCCATTGTGTGAAACATACCACATTCACAGATTCTCATTTTCCTGCACGTGCCAATTGATTTATGGAAATCAAAACAGCTATTATTGAAAAATGTGCGTCTACACACATCACAGTCTCTCTTCTCAGCTTCAACTACACGGCTTTCACATTTGGTGCTTTTACACTGCTCACATACCATGTGACATTCTTTACAATGTCTCACTATATCATCCGCAAACTCGAGGCACCCCTTACACAAATCATGATGTCTCCCATATTTTCGACTTTTGTCATAACTCGCGTAAAGCCACCTTATATTACGGATGGGGAGATACGTTGTCCCTGACAATCCTAAAATAAGTAGGGGTCTTGTACGATCTCTCACACAGCTTTTAAAAACATACACAGTCCTACGACGATCATCCAACCCAAATACAACTATGCGGACATTCATTTCCTGTTCTACCCTTCTCAGCTCTTCAGGACCCATATTACAGTCAAATTCAAGTTCACACTCTACAGCTAGTTTACGGGCACGCTCCACGACCGTAGGCAGCCAAATTTTTTGAGTCCGTGTATTTTGTACAGTAAACATACGTGCTAAGAGTACTGCTATAAAGCCGCAACCACGATCGACGTTTATATGCTTTCGGTAAATAGTCGGAGAATTGAAGTTAAGAGTACGGTATGGCACTATGACCCGCAACACGGAATACACGGTCAATATTTACCGTGAAGTTGTCCATATTGAAGGCTATACTACTTTGGGAGGCTTGCATTATACGTCCTAATATATATTCTACATCTTCAGCCGCCAAACGTCTAAATGGCACTATCACCCAATAATCGTCTACATCACCGTCATCTGACCCGAATCCAAAGGACAGACTCGTCCTGACTTCACGCTCGTCACGATTCTGAAGAGCAAACTCTACAATATGCTGTACAACCCGGCGTAGCCCGCGCTCAATTCCATTGCTATACATGGCTCTAGGGTCGACCCTGACTCTATACCGATTTCTAGTCAAGGCTGGGGTGGGGGCTGCGGATCGCACCAATTCCAGCGTTATAGCATCCTCAACAGAACGGGGGGCGGCAGATGAATTAGGGGTATATTAGCGGAAGGTGCTGCTGATGGGGGGCCTGTTGCGTAGGAGGTTGAGGGTTGGGGATCTATTATTGTAGACTTAACAGAACGGGGGGCGGCGGATGAATAAGGGGATATATTAGCGGGAGGTGCTGCTGGGGGGCTTGTTGCGTAAGAGGTTGAGGGTTGGGGATCTATTACCGCTGCAACAGGCGCGTATTTCGGGCGCTTTATACCTGACGTGGGGTTCTCACACCTCCGCTTTGGACGTGCTACCGGTATCGCTGGTGAGGGTTCGTTGGCAGGGGAGGAGATCACAACTACACTGTCGTCGAGGTCATCCGTAATGTCAATGATGGGGTGCTCTACCTCATCGTCATTCACGGTTCTGTGGGAGAAGAAAGCAAAATATAAGGAACAGCACTCAAAATTTGTAATATTTTGTAAATGACCCACTTAGGAGTGTGACGTGTTAGAAATGGACTCTGTAGAAAAATTCAGATTCACGAGCCCATCCACATGTATTATATCTGGACCTACAGGATGCGGTAAAACTGTGTTTATGCTTAAAATCATTAAAGAAAAGGGAGAGATGTTCTCGAAATTTGTGCATAAAGTTATATGGTGCTATTCGACGTATCAATCAGTGTTCAACGAGTACCAAGATGATATTTTGTTCCACAAAGGCGTATATGACGTTAATTCGTTAAAGGGAAATGAACATACAATCATTGTAATTGACGATCTCATGTTGGAGATGGATAAAACGTTTGCCGAGACATTTACAGTATTCTCCCACCATCTTAACATAAGCGTGTTCTTCATCAATCAGAATCTATTTTTCAAAAATAGATACATGCGCGATGTGTCGTTAAATACGCAATATCTAGTCTTATTCGCGCAACGTAGAGATGTATCACAAATTGGGGTATTAGCCAATCAAATGTTCCCGAATCAGCGTAAGGAGTTTTTGGAAGTTTATAAAGAAGCTACAAGCACGCGTTACGGATATTTGCTTTGCGACCTTCATCCGCGAAACACGTTTAGAGTGCTTCTGCGAACGAATATATTTCCAAACGAGCCTGAAACGGTGTATATTCCAGAATGACAAAGAGACTAAAGAAATACCGTGAATTAATAAAAATCTATCATCGACTGCCCCGGGCAATGCAGCAGATGTTTATTAAAAATATCGACGCCGACTTTTTAAAATGCATCTGTGAAATCTGTCTTAACGTTATAAATTGCAATGTATCAATGAAAACCCATCAGAAGGCTCGCCTACGCCGCTACAAGAACATAATACGTGCACTCGCTCGTAAAAGTCAAACTGTAGCGAAGAAAAAACGAATTATTGTACA
Source organism: Bathynomus jamesi (assembly GCA_023014485.1). Classification (NCBI taxonomy): domain Eukaryota; kingdom Metazoa; phylum Arthropoda; class Malacostraca; order Isopoda; family Cirolanidae; genus Bathynomus; species Bathynomus jamesi. Next base: position 1,607,753 of record JAJOZX010000186.1, read on the forward strand.
AACAGGAGGGTCATTTCTCCCCATCTTATTTTCAGTTTTGGGTCCTTTACTGACTAGATTAATATAATGAAGAAAGTGGTAGTGATTCCCCACGAGGGTACGCTTCACTGCAAAGGAATCCAGACACGGATCTAGATCCCCGTAAAAGCAGACTTAAAAGAATGGAAAGCGAATTGCTAGCTCTATTAAACAGTGAAAAAACACCTGATGAGAAAAGAATCTTATACCAAGAAGCTCTGCAGAAATTTCTTCACGAGTACGAAAATTATAAGAGCCCTACAGAGATTCCTGTGGTTATTAGGCACAGCACGGGGGACGATGGACATGGCGACATAGGATCTGAGCCCGACGATACAGCTGACCAACCAAAAAGATTAGCCACACAACATATCGAACATGTATTAAAAAGCACCCTCCCACATACATTGAGGAGTAAAGGCTTAAGTTTTATAATCTATTGAATGAGGATCCCGCCATACAATGGACCGATACAGGCGAGATCATTGTGGAAGGATCAAAGGTACAGGGATCGAATATCGTAGACATTGTCCATGATCTGGTGAGAAAGTGGGATAGGCCATCACCATCAGGATGGAAGCATATTAAAGCAAGACTACAACAAATAAATGTCCCTAAAACGTTGATAGGAAATCTGAACAGGTTAAAAGACTTGGAACATGCAACGCATGTGACACAATTGAAGACGCCGTCACCCCCGGCGGTAACACCTTTGAAGAGGAGCAAGAAGAGGTTAAACCAACCCTACCCACGTGCCTCTAAAATACGCAAATGGCTAACGTATTAACTAAACGCTATTATGACATTTCTAACCCATCCTCTTACGGCGGCGTAGATAGACTGTACAGAAGTGTTTACGGAGTAGGAAAAAAAGATGTTGAAAGATTTTTGAGGGAGCAGGACGCTTATACGCTTCATAAGCCTGTGAGAAAAAGGTTTAAAACAGCCAAGACAACGGCTTCCTCGATTGATTCTATTTGGCAAGCAGATTTAACAGACATGCAAAGATATTCTGTGTATAACGATGGTTACCGCTACATTCTATTCATAATAGACGTATTCTCTAGATATCTGTGGCTAGTTCCTCTGAAAAATAAATCACCTGAAACAGTTGCTAAAGCCACCAAAACGCTAATGTTAAAAGAAAACAGGGTTCCTGGCTATTTTTGTACGGATATGGGGAAGGAATTTATAGGCCGTGCTTTTCAGAACATGTTGACAGAGTTTAATATCAGCTATTACACAACCAATTCTATACATAAGGCTTCTTTAGCTGAAAGAGTTCAGCGCACCATAAAGGAACGCATGCACCGTTATTTTACACATAAAAACACATACAGATTTCTAGACATTCTGGAATCATTGGCGTCATCCTACAACCGCTCACACCATCGCACGATTGGGACAACACCTAACGAAGTTTTAGAAAGAGGTACGCTCCCGAGGAGAGATGGATCACCACCACCACCACACTCTGCGCGCTTCAAAATCAATGATTATGTAAGGCTGTCGCGTTCGGGGAACAAATTCGCAAAGGGTTTTGAGCAAGGATGGACACGCGAGATTTTTAAAGTTAGGGCTATGAGACCTAAAGGTGAGATAATGATGTATTACATTGAAGATTTGAATGGAGAAGAAATCTCAGGAGGCTTTTACCGCGAGGAATTGCAGAAAGTTGCGTTTAATTTAGGAAAAAATGTGTTTAAAATTGAGAAAATTTTAGGAAGCAAAGGTTCAGGAAAGAGAAAAATGTACCTGGTGAAATGGCTAGGGTACCCAGAAAGCTTCAACACCTATATAAAAGCTGATGCAATAATGAAGCTTAAATAGTATGCAACATGGCTCCTAACCATTTCTACGTCACACTCCCGTCCTCCTCGTCCCTGTCTGTACACCCTAACAACACACTAGCCAACTTTGTAACAGAACTCCACAAGCACATTGAATTGGGTCGTGATTCGTATGAGGTGGGGATATGCGAAATTCAGCTGGACACCATCTTTTTAAATATTGAACATAAAGAAACCGTTTTTACGATTCTTAGAGACATTGACGAGTGTGAAAAAGCTGGGGTAGCTATGGATGAAACTATGCGCATCGCTCGGACTAAGATTGCACGGTATTACAGTACAGAAGTAAGACTAGGACCGGGTCAATATGGTTCGGCCGAGGATGTTGTGAGAGGCTTAAACGTAAGTTTAAGAAACTCAAACCTTACGAATGATTTAGTATACGAAATCGTAAACAACCCTGCACATACACTAATCCTAAAATCAAAGACTAACAGACGTATTAAAGACCATAGAAAGTTCCAAATTCTAGCCAATGGCCGATATAGCGCAGCCTTCCAAAGAGACACATTTCACGAGACACAGCATGACTTGTCCAGATTAATGTATCAATTGAAGATGGAGAAATTGGCTGAAAGGTCCCCAGACATGTGCTATATTTACAGTAATATAGTGGAGCACCAGTTTGTTGGGGATACCCAGGCACGCCTGCTGCGCATTGCTCACATCCCCAACCATAGAGGAAGGAGTTTGAGTATTACATATGACAGACCCCATTATGTGAATGTCGCAACTAATTTAATAACCAATATCTCAATATATATAAGAACGATTGAGGGTGAAAACTTCCCATTCGGTAACGGGAGCTTAACAGTGAAGCTACACTTTCGACGCACTGAGTTATAATGGATAGAAAGCCTTTCACCGTCTATCGAGGGGTGCGATACCAGCGCGGTAGTGGACTTGGGTCCATTTTTTCATCCATACTACGTACGGCTGTTCCTTTGCTGAAGAGGGGTGCCAGATACCTTGGAAGGAAAGCGCTGCAATCAGGTATTAACACTGCAGAAGACATATTGGCCGGGGCTAAACCTAAAGAGGCTCTAAAAAAACATTTAAAGCGTACACGGGACGAAATCATCAAAGATGCAAAGAGAAAAATGCGTGGTGGCGGGAAGAAGCGGGCTGCCCGGAAGAAGAAGGGGTCACGTGGTATTAAACGTAAAAGGCTATCAAAAAAGAAGTGCTGTAAGCGAATGAAACCTATGGTTGACCACTTTTTTGACTGATATAAGCTAAGGACATTGATCTCATGAATCATAGTTTGTTTACCACTTGTCGAGAGAGGAGTCACTATTTCGCCATGGCACATCCACCCATGTAGTTCACAATGCTGTAAATCGGAGCTGTCCCTTTTTGAGCTACCTCCAACCCAAGTTTCTATTGAGCACAGTGACTTTATTACAATTAACCCTTTAAACACAATTAGTTCCCCGAGTGCACCTATAGAATTCGTGATACCCAGCTCAGGTCCTTACTTTTTTGATCCAAGCTGTGTGCACATGTACGCTAAGCTACGTATAGCCCATTCTGATGGAACGGTCTGCGATGACAAATATGCTGTATACCCTGAAACAAACTTTCTGCACTCCATATTCAACCAGTGTGACGTATATTTAAATCAGACCAACATATCGGCAGGCACGGGGTACTATCATCTACGAGCCTATCTGGAAAATGTCCTCAACTTTTCCAAAGAAGCGAAGGCTACCTTTTTAAGTGCCGAGGGATATTATCAAACTAAAGATGAAAATAGTATAAAGGACAAATTTAAAAATTCTAAAAAGAAAATATACGAGTGTTTTGGACGGTTGCACACAGATTTCACTTTCCAGGAGAAGTTGCTTGTGAACGGGGTGGATATGAAAATAAAGCTCACCCGCACGAGTCCTGAGATCTGCTTAAATCTGGATGCGGATCAAGAAGAGGGTGCAAAGCCCGTTGTGGTTCACATTATGGACACATACCTCCGCGTACGGCGAGTGAAATTAAGTTCACCAAAACAACTAGAAATTGAGAAAAATTTACTAAACGCTACAGTGAAATATCCTATTAACAGAGTGCAAATCAAACTATATACGGTTCCTGCAGGGTTGGCATCGAAGCAGATAGAAAACATTGCCCTGGGAAATCTTCCTAAAAGGATATTAATCGGCATGCAGGACCACGCTTCGGTGAATGGAAAATATAAAAAGAGTGCCTTTAAATTCGAGAATTTCGGACTTAAAAATATAACTCTATACGTTAATGGCACTGCTTTGGGTGGAACAATGGGTACGGACTATTCATCAGACGCTGTGTTACCTCTTTGTGCCAGAGCCTATAGTAATCTGACCCATATTGCAGGTGATTGTGATGAGCTTGGTAATGGGGTAACGCAGGAAGAATTCATTGATCAATTTAACCTTTATCCGTTTGACATTACACCTGACTTATCTGCTAGCGTAAATACCCATTTAACCCCACAGCAGAGCGGAAACATCTCAGTGCGGCTGGAATTCGCCAAGCCTATAGACGCTCCTATTAGTGTACTAGTATATCTCGAATCGCAAGCCCTAATAGAAGTAGATAGATTTAGGAGCGTTATCACTGACTTTTAAAATGGATGCTAATACACTTCAGAAAGTAATGGAGCGAGTCACACGTTCCAAATTTATCGGCGTGTTTGCGAAGAATGAAACATTGAGTTTGCCAAGTACGCGAGAATGCGGTAGTCTTATTGTGAACACAGATGTCATCGGTAATGAAGGGATTCACTGGATCGCTGTCTATTTTAAAAATAGACAGCGCCTGTACTATTTTGATTCACTCGGTACTCAACCCTGGAGTGACCCTATTATTGTAAAATTTCTCGCTCAGTTACATATTCCCGAAGTTGTATGGAACCCGTTTCGTGTACAAGGATATTTTACTAATGTTTGCGGAATGTACTGCGTCTCATTTCTCATGCATATGTCAAGTGATAAAGAATTTATAAATTTTTTAAATTTATTTGACCCGTGTCACACTCGCCGAAACGATGAAATGGTATGCAGACAGATAAAAATCCGTTTTCCAATTGTACGTACTCGTTGTATATTATAATGTTTTTTTCGTATATTTGTAACGGTATATTCTGTAGTTGTTTATTGTACTGATTTCTTTCATTTAATAAATTTATGAAAATATATTGTCTTCTTATCCCAAAAAGATGAAAAACACTTACATTATTTCGGTGTGACATTGTTGACTGATCAGTATATCCTCCGTATTCCGAGATTCTTCAAAAGATTGTATAACACGTGTCAAATCCTCATCGGACCTTAAAGGAATAATGTTCATTCTTTTAAAACATATACAGAGTATACAGACAGATCCCCATTATGTGAAGATATCTTTGGTTCATTTAAGAGGAATAACATTGATTGCCATAAAAAATTTCGATTTTAGCATAATGGGGATAACCAAATAACATTGATTGACATAAAATTTTTGGCGAGTATCTATTTGACGAGATACTACAACTCTCCATATATATAAATCGAATTATAGACACTTACATTTCTATGGCGGTCCCTGCGTCGGGTTGTAAGGAGCGTCACTGCAAATATCTTCAACGGTTTGCGTTGGAAATAATTCGCCACGGTCAATCGCGTTAAAAAGACTAATTGCGGTTAATGCTGCAGGTCACTTTCTTCATACAATTCCGGGGAGACGTACAGGTCCATGGTGGAGGATGTGTGACATTCTGACTCTTCAGTATATCCTCTGTATTCATGACACGAGATTCTTCAAAAGATGTGTATAACACGTGTCAAATCCTCATCGGACCTTAAAGGAATAATGTTCATTCTTTTAAAACATATACAGAGTATACAGACAGATCCCCATTATGTGAAGATATCTTTGGTTCATTTAAGAGGAATAACATTGATTGCCATAAAAAATTTCGATTTTAGCATAATGGGGATAACCAAATAACATTGATTGACATAAAAAATTTTGGCGAGTATCTATTTGACGAGATACTACAACTCTCCAATATATAAAATCGAATTATAGACACTTACATTCTATGGTAGTCCCTGCGTCGGTTGTAAGGAGCGTCACTGCAAATATCTTCTACGGTTTGCGTTGGGAATAATTCATCACGGTCAATCGCGTTAAAAAGACTAATTGTCGTTAATGCTGCAGCGTCACTTTCTTCATACAAGTCTGGGGAGACGTACAGGTCCATGGTGGAGGGAATGATTATTCACTGACGCGAAAATAGCTACTGTTACTCCCAACTGAAAAATACCCCTTTTATATGCACAATCGCCAAGCTCCGCCCAAAAGACCAGATGTTCGTAGTGATTGGCTGCCGATGTAGCTGGGTGGAGCTATGACGTGTACCAATCCGCTATAACGGGATCGGACGAGTAACATATATAAAATCGTGTTTCTTGTGAATAAATTATAGACACTTACATTTCTATGGTAGTCCCTTATATTATATTTTTATTTTTACTTACAAGTTAGTATTGTTTTCACAAATTCTTGTGTTAACATAATTTCAATTGTTAACTTATTTTATAATAAAGAAATATATCCTAATTATATTTTTAAAAAAGCATTCAGTTTCCACGTTAAACTGTGGGTCTAAGGCTGAGTGAAAACCTTTCCAATTCGGCACAAACTCTGCCATTTTAAGGATGGTTTAACTGCAGCACTATAAATGTTATAGTTTAAATGAAGAAGCTAACTAAACACTGCATAAATAAACACTAAAATAAAATTAAATGTTATAATATGAAAAATAAATAATATATATATATATATATATATATATATATATATATATTTACATATACCTATCATAAGATGTTTAAAAGAATGTATATATATAATTATAGTAAACTTATGTCAAGATAAACTAGTTATCCATAAAAACCTAATTGGCTTTCTATAATTCTGTTTTCTATGGTTGGTTGAATTATGTGTAGGCTAACTACGTTATTTGTTTCGTCGGATTGTGTTTTGGCTAATTTCAAGTTTAATGAAGTTCAAGTTAATGTTATATTTGTTTCTAATCGTTAAACACTATATACATCTATTGTAAAACACTATATACATCTATACATCTATAGTGAAACACTATATATATCTATTTATCTATCTTAAAAAATTATAAAATATTTATCGTTTAATTTTGCTCATGTTGTTTGCAAAGTAAATACATTCAAACTTGTTTTAAATAAAGAAAAAAATTATATATATATATATATATATATACATATACATATCACAAGATGTTTAAAAGACTGTATATATATAATTATAGTAAACTTAGGTCAAGATAAACTAGTTATCCATAAAAACCTAATTGGTTTTCTATAATTCTGTTTTCTATGGTTGGTTGAATTATGTGTAGGCTAACTACGTTATTTGTTTCGTCGGATTGTGTTTTGGCTAATTTCAAGTTTAATGAAGTTCAAATTAATGTTATATTTGCTTCTAATCGTTAAACACTATATACATCTATTGTAAAACACTATATACATCTATACATCTATCGTGAAACACTATATATATATCTATTTATCTATCTTAAAAAATTATAAAATATTTATCGTTTAATTTTGCTCATGTTGTTTGCAAAGTAAATACATTCAAACTTGTTTTAAATAAAGAAAAAATTATATATATATATATATACATATATATATATATATACACACACATATACATATCACAAGATGTTTAAAAGACTGTATATATATAATTATAGTAAACTTATGTCAAGATAAACTAGTTATCCATAAAAACCTAATTGGTTTTCTATAATTCTGTTTTCTATGGTTGGTTGAATTATGTGTAGGCTAACTACGTTATTTGTTTCGTCGGATTGTGTTTTGGCTAATTTCAAGTTTAATGAAGTTCAAATTAATGTTATATTTGTTTCTAATCGTTAAACACTATATACATCTATTGTAAAACACTATATACATCTATACATCTATAGTGAAACACTATATATATCTATTTATCTATCTTAAAAAATTATAAAATATTTATCGTTTAATTTTGCTCATGTTGTTTGCAAAGTAAATACATTCAAACTTGTTTTAAATAAAGAAAAAATTAATATATATATATATATATATACATATCACAAGATGTTTAAAAGACTGTATATATATAATTATATACATGGTGCGATCTGGCAACTCAGCAACTGAATACATGGCGCTATCTGGCAACTCAGCCAGAATAGAGGTTTATAAAAGACCGAGAGACGACTGACGGAGTCATTCAAGCTCGGCTCCCAGGCCGAGCAAGGACCTCTGGTCCTTCTCTTTCTGGCCCTTTGGGAAAACCCCTTAGAGGCCTCTTAGGTTAGGTAAACGAAAATAACTTGGGGGAGAACTCCGCCTCCAAGTTGCATGCCTTGTAATCAAAGGCAACTACTCTCTCTCTCTCTCTCCTTCAGGTGTACCCCTCCCCCCTTGGCTCAGCCAACTGGCTGATTAGGAGCCTATAAAACAAAGCCTACTCGGCTGAAGTCTTAATATGCACTTGGCTCCTGCCTGGTGAACACCTCTCCTCCTTTCTCTCCTTTCTGGCCCTTTGGGGGGAATAGCTTGGGGGAGAACTCCGCCTCCAAGTTGCATGCCCCTTGCAACCCCGGTTGGCAACGAAGGCCAGTACTCTTTTTTTTCTTTTTTTTTAAATTTTTTATTTTTTTATTTTTTTGCAACACCCCCACCCCCCTTTGCAACATTACGTAATCACTTGCAACATTCTTGCACTCTCCCCTTTTGCGGCTATACTACTGGGTATGGTCGTAGCGATTCTCCCTCGAATGCGTGCTAGTGACTATACTTTAAGTAAAGCCATTAGCATAAATAAAAGAGTTAAACGCATGTGTGAGGAAAAAGGCCTAAAGTTTGTTGAGTTTTGGCCTACATTCTTCGGAAATGGGGAATACTTTGGCTCGGACGGGATACACTTTAATCAGAAGGGGAAAAAGAAGTATGGTGATTTACTGAACATAAATTTGTATAAGTTTTTTAAACTAGGACCCCCACCAAACCAGCAATTGATCCTGCTCCCCCAACTGTTAAACCTACTCCCCCAGCAGTCGGTCCTCCTCCCACAGCAGTTAGTCCTCCTCACACAGCAGTTAGTTCTCCTCCCACAACAGTCGGTCCAACTCCGACGGTAGTTAATCCAGTAGCAGTCAGTCCCCCCAGCAGATAGTCCTGTCACCTGAGCAGTCAGTCCTCCACCAGTAGTTGATTCACCTGCTTCGGAAAACGACTCAGGCCAGTTAGGAGAAACAACAACTTAAAATCTCTTAAAACCGTGCTCTTCAATGCTAGGTCAATTAGAAACAAACTAATGGAATTTATAGCGCAAGTTAAAACTAAGAACTTTAATATCATAGGAATAACGGAATCCTGGGTTCATTCTGAATCAAGAGATTTTGTAGGAGAATTTGAAATGGTAGGTTACAAAATGTTTCACAAAGATAGGAACGGAAGGGAAAGTGGTGGTGTACTTTTGTATGCTCGTGACTTCCTGCACCAGGTAAACAGTAATATCGTATCTGCTCATGAAATGTTGAGAAATGATCTAAACCTAAATGATAAAGTAGTGCATCTACTTCTAGTATATAGGCCACCTTACTACCCCGTTGATGAGGATATAAACTTGTATAATCAATTAAGCAGATTAGTGAATAATAAGATCCGTGTGATTTTTGGTGATTTTAATTGTGGCAATCTAAATTAGGAAAACAAAAGAGCTGATACTGAGGGCTCAAGACTATTGGAATTTGCCGATGATAATTTATTAAGTTAATGGGTTGACAGGTCCTACAAGGGGTAATAGTAAACTAGATACTCATATTCACGAACGAAGATAACCTAGTTTCTAACCTGACTATTGGTGAAAATTTGAGTAAGAGCGATCATAATTTGATTAGGTTTGACCTCAGGGTTCCAATTAATACACGCGAAAGGACTCATGAGAGACTGGATTTCTCCAGAGCAAATTTTAAAAGCTTCCGAAGTAGTTTAGACACACTTGAAGTTCTTATAAGTGAGGATGTCATTCTTACCCGGAGCTCATATAGGGATCAATTTAGAATATTACAGAACACTTTTATACCCACTAAAATAGTTTCCTTGTCAACAAAGTCTCCGAAATGGTTTAACAACGAAATTAGCAATGCTTTTACGGAAAGAAATAGAGCCTACAAACTACTTAAGTCGCATCTCGACCAGACTAATTCAGAAAACTATATAAACCTACGTAGGAAGGTTAAGTCCTTAATTAAATCAGCCAAACGTGATGAAAAAGCTAGAGTTGCCTCACTCTGTAAAGTTAACCCAAAAGAGTTTTTTGCCCATGTTAAGAGCAGAAAGCCAGTTAAAAATTCTGTAGATCCCCTAAAAGCTAGAAATGGCGTACTGAAATTCAATGATAAAGAGATAGCTAATACATTAAACGAGTTCCTCGTTACAGTCTTCAAGGAGGAAGATTCAATTGAAGTGCCAAATCCTCGGATTAAGTATGACGGGGACTATCCCGTAGAGACCATAAGTTTTACAAGAGATGAGGTACAGCAATTAATTGACAAGATGAATAAATACAAATCACCTGGTCCAGACTTATTTCTTCCAAGGGTATTAAAAGAGGTTAGCCACAATGTTGTTGACAACTTAGTAACCATATTCAAACAATCAATCGAGTTAGGGAAAGTTCCAACCGACTGGAAGTTAGCAAATGTAACACCAATCTTTAAAAAGGGTGATAGGAAAAATTCTTGTAATTACCGCCCGATCAGTTTAACATCAATTGTCAGCAAACTGTTGGAATCCATCATTACAGAACGTATTGTGTATCACTTTGAATCTAACGATTTAATTTTTTATTCTGAACATGGATTTAGGCGACATAGATCCTGTCTGACAAACCTGTTAGAGTTTTTCCATAATATGCATACTCTATACGATGCAAGGATGGCAATAGATATACAGGGTGGCGCAAAAGTCAGGAACCATGGGCACATTTTAATAATTTGTGTTTTAATATGTGTTTTGTTCTTTTCAGATTTGTTGTTGAACCTATGGCACAGAAATTGACAACAGTGAACGGGTGGAGATAGTTTTAATGTGTGCAAGGCGTGGTAACACGCACCGATCAGTTGCTACTGCTTTTAATGACAAACACCTTGAGAGGCCGCCAGTTGTTCAGGCATCAGTTGGAAAACTGTTCACTCGCTTCAAAGAAACGGGATGTGTTCATGATCAGCCTTGTCGTGGCGGCCAAAAAGTTCAACCGATGCAGCAACATCACTAACGGTACTTAATCACCTCGAAAACAGCCCACATAAGTCCTTAAGAAAGTTATCCCAGGAAACGGGTGTCTCCAGAAGATCCATTCAACGAATTCTTACAACAAATCGTTTCCACCCCAACAAAGTCCAACTCGTTCAGGAACTGCACGGTGACGACACAGACCGTCGTGTAGAGTTCTGCCAGTGGTTTCTACAACATCGACAGCTTCAACGAAGGATCATGTTCAGCGACGAAGCGATATTTCACCTCAGCGGTCGTGTCAATAGGCATAATGCACGCTATTGGGCCAATGAGAATCCCCACTGGATGGGGAAAGAACATGTGCAACTCGATCCACGAATTATGGTGTGGGCTGCGCTCTGAGGGGATCGGTTAATTGGTCCTTACTTTTTCGATGGCAATGTAACAGGTGAAACATATCTGCATATGCTGCAAACATTTTTAATGCCCATACTGGACGACATTCCATTGGCAAAACGGGCGGAGATGTGGTTTCAGCAGGATGGTGCACCACCACATTTCGCAACCATCGTCCGGAGCTCTTTAGATGAAACATTCCCAAGCAAGTGGATCGGACGGCGAGGGCCCGTCGAATGGCCACCTAGGTCTCCAGACCTCACGCCTCTTGACTTTTTCTTGTGGGTCTATCTCAAGTCGGTAGTCTATGCTGATCGACCCAGAACCATAGGTTCTCTAAAGGATAAAATCACATCTGAGTATGCCAAAATCAGTACCAATGTGTTAAGGAATGTTCAAACATCATGCATTCAATGCGTCAGAAAGTGTCTCTAAATGGAAGGCCACAAATTCGAACATTTATTATAATTTAATAAAATGTGCTTATGGTTCCTGACTTTTGCGCCACCCTGTAGTGTATCTCGACTTTCAAAAAGCCTTTGACAAAGTCCCTCACGCGGGATTGATGGGTAAAATCAGAGTACTAGGAATCAACTGGCTCGTTTCCAACTGGATTGAAGATTGGTTAAAAGATACAAAGCAGAGAGTGGTGATAAATGGAATGGCTTCGGAGTGGGCGCCCGTCACCAGTGGTGCCCCTCAGGGTTCCGTTCTGGGTCCTTTACTTTTTATCATCTATACTAAAGATATAGACGTTGGGCTCCTAAGCACATTTTCCAAATTTGCAGATGACACGAAATTAGGAAGTAGTGTAGGTACTGAGGAGGTCGTAAGAACGCTTCAAAATGATCTTGACAGGTTGGCCGAATGGTCTGCTACTTGGCAGATGTCATTCAACTTGGACAAATGTATGGTAATGCACATAGGTTATAAAAATCCGAAGACCAATTACTCTCTCTTGGGAAGGAACTTGACTGATACCGATCTAGAGAAAGACTCAGGTGTCTATATCAGTAATTATCTGAAACCGTCGAAGCACTGTGCAGAAGTCGAAAAGAGGGCCTTAAAAATATAAGGTTATATTAAAAGATAGTTCCAGTTTCGGAAAAAGGAAACTGTAATGTCTTTATAATTCACTAGTCAGACCTCAACTCGAACACTGTGCACAGTTTTGGTCTCTGTCCCTTTGGAAGGATATAGAAAGGTTAGAAAGGGTACAAGCAAGGGCTACAAAATTGATCCCTTCAATGAGAATGCAAAACTACCAACGGAGATTGGAGCGCCTAAATCTGTTTACCTTAGAGACGAGGAGGTTGCACGGTCAGCTTATTCAAGTCTTCAAGATGCTGAATGGAATAGACATGGCAGAGTACAAGAACTTATTCTCATTTAATGCCAATCCGAAAAGAAATAATGGGTTTAAACTGGAACTAAAGATATTTCGAACCTCTGTCTGCGGCAATTTCTTTTCCTATAAAAGAGTTAATATCTGGAACCAACTTCCCTCAGTGGTTCTTTCCCATCAAAAGGTGTTTAAAAATAGGCTAGACAAAGTACTGAGTACTCTCATGGTTTAAGACTAAAACATAACGTAACTCTGCAGGAGTTCGCCTGCTGGGTGTCTGTGTGGGCATGCGTAATTATAGAGCTTCCTTATATATTCTCCACTTTCCTGTAAAGTTTCCTTGGCTACTTTTCCAGGGTCAAGGTATTTTCTTCAACCTTTTTCCGTACCTGCCTCTGGCAGGGAGGGAGCTGAGGGTGGGGAGAGAGCCTTATACTTTTCTAGCCAGTTTTCTACTACTGCTAGAATAGTTGAAAGAAAAATAAACTTGTTAATAACAGGAACCTCCCAGAGTGGACTGGAAGGTCTTTGAGGCTTCCTCTTGTCCTTGTAACTCTCTCTCTCTCACATACACACAATTTTCATTCATATCTTGCCTTCTCTGATATGATGCAATAAAAATTAACCCACATAAATATTATTATTATTACTTCTTCCATATGACGTCATTCAAGAACTACATGACCGTTTTTGAACATTTATTGAATAACTTCCCCACCCCTAGTGATCGTTTGTAGACTCCAACGTGACACCCCTAATTAACTACGTGGCCTTTTGTGCACCCCCCTTCCCCCTGTAAAAAATGTTTTTCTGCGTTTATTCAGCTGACTGGTGCGCCGGCAACGCCATCTGTACCGTCGAATCTGCAAATAGTGTAAATTGTACTTTGCATTACTGAAATCATTTACTGTACACAAAAAGTATTGTAACCTTACACTGTCAGAACAGTTCATCGCCGGCCTTGAGGGCAGCCGAAACGAAGTGCCTCCAGAATCTGTACAAGGTCACAGCCAACGAATTCGGCTGCAGACAAGTGGCTGCCAGACGACAACGGAAGTTGATGTGTGCGATCAATTATGCGGGAAACCAGGAAGTTCTTGAGTGGCATGACGACAATGACATAGACGTAAGTGGCCTTGAAATAATGTCAAATGAACGAGAACTTTCATCGGGAACACCAGTGACCCCAAATAATTCTAGGGATCAAATTTGGGAGGAGGATGAGTGATGTCTTATCATATATGAGTGATGTAATCTATAATAATATGCAGTTTCTGTTCATCTGTCTGTCCGACGTTTTTCTCGGAAACCGCTCAAAGTAGGACATTCATCTTTACACCGTTAAAAAGGTCTCTGTTCTGGAAGGATCCCAAGGATATTTATTTTTTCGTTCGTACACGCGTGCCCGCATGCGCAACTTTTAAACGAAGCCAGATAGAGAAAAAGTTCAGGGAGGAAAAAAAAAATGTTCCTTTTGATCTGTTTATGTGGACTATAGTGAAAAAAAAATCTTTACCGGATGCGTACGCGTATGCGCAACTTTAAAACGAAGCCAGGTAGATAAAAAGTTCATAGAAGAAAAATTTTCCTTTTGGTCTCTTTAGGCATAGAGGGGTGTGAGGATGGTATAGGGCATATGGGAAACTCCAACTCGTCATTTTTTGGCCCGGATGAGATGAGGATTGTGTGGGTGTGTGTGGATGGTGTGGGGCATGTGGGAAACTTCAACCCGTCATTTTTTGGCGGGTCAGCAACTGAAATTTGAAGGTGAATGAACTACATACAAAAATGCACTTGGCTTCCAGAGTATATGTTTTATTGTTAAATCATGAAGCAGCTCTTTTTGTTTCATGTGAAAAACTTTTGCAACAATATCTGGCCTATGTTCTGGTCTTTGATAAACTTCAATGCTTTCAGCAATTTTAGTCCATCTTGGATTGCGAGTAAACGTAATAAATAGATCCGGCTTCCCAAATTTTCTTACAATCGCCAAAGCATCTTGCTAATTCTGTTGCATTGCTCACGGGCTGCCTTGATAAAGATACTAATTTGACCGCAGCTATTTTGTATTTATATTCTTAAGCCTGTTTTTACACATGGACAGTCTTTGGTGAAAGAATAGCTAGAAATCCTGTAGTTAAAGAAGTAATGTTGCAATAAATATACTAATTTGACCGCAAATGTTTTGCAGGCCTCTGCTAGTATTATATATATATATATATATATATATATATATATATATATATATACAGTATATATATATATATATATAATATATATATATATATATATATATATATAATATCGTAAAGAACGACGCTTGTATAGGAGAATATTCCGCGCAAGATGAGAGAGAGAGAACGAAACAAATGAAAAAATGAGGTAACCACCCGGGAATCGAACCCGGGATCTTCCGATTGCCGGTCAGATATGATATCTGACTCGCAGAAACCAATGCCCCAAGGGGGCACCTCCCGCATGCCGTAACATTATATTGGTTCTGCGAGTATGTAGAAGAATTACGGCATTTGGAAGAGTGAGGCACATGGTGTAATGGTATCGTATCTGACCGGCAATCGGAAGATTCCGGGTTCGATTCCCGGGTGGTTACCTCATTTTTTCATTTGTTTCGTTCTCTCTCTCTCGTCTTGCGCGGAATATCTCCTATACAAGCGTCGTTCTTTACGTTATAAATATATATAACATATATATATATATATATACACACAAACTCAGAATGGTCCCCTGAGAAACTTATATGTTAAACACAGACCGTGCATGGAACAAGGAACTCTTCTTGGAAAATTAAATCCACTATAGTTCGAATAAGTAATGGTAAATGACAAATACCATAGTTTTTCTTTTTCATGATGCATCATGGTGGTGCATCATGAAAAAGAAAAACTATGGTATTCGTCATTTACCATTACTTATTCGGACTATAGTGGATTTAATTTTCCCAGAAGAGTTCCTTGTTCCATGCACGGTCTGTGTTTAACATATATATATATATATATATATATATATATATATATATATATATATATATATATATATATATATATATATACAGGGTGTCCCAGAATCCCAGAATTAACTATCTATTTCAATGAAATCGGACAAATTTTTTAAAAACACACTTTTATTTATGTTTTTCATGTTTAATATGTGTTAAAAATGTATAAATTTCTAAATTTTTTTCATAATTTTATTTTCATAATTTTTTCATAGTTTTTCATAGTTTTATTTTCATTCTCTTTCAGAACCCTATTAATAATGAATACACAAGAACGCATCTTTGTTGTAACATCCCGTATCAAAGGAATGCAATTTAATGAAATCAGAGAAAAATTTACAAGAAGATTCCGCAGAACCGGTCCTACAGACAAAGCGATTCGTGAACTTGTGAACAAATTTAAAAGAACTGGATCCGTACACGACGAGGTGGGAAGAGGACGCCCAAGGACAGCACGTAACAGTACCGAACAGGTACGACAATTGTTTGAGGATGAACCAACAACTTCGGTTAGGGAGGCCGGTCGAAGACTCAACATATCCAAGACAACAGTTCATAGAATCTTGCGTTCGACACTGATGAAAAAGGCTTATCCCATTCAAGTACTGCATGCTCTAAATGAAGAGGATTATCCAAATCGAGCAGCAAGGTGTGCAGAAATTGTGGATCAAATCGAAAATGAAAATTTATTGGATAACATCTTATTCAGTGATGAGGCGACTTTCCACACGTGGTAAAGTCAATCGACACAACTGTCGTATCTGGTCCAATGAAAGACCGTCTGAAGTCATAGAATGGCAAAGAAGTCTCCAAAAGTTAACGTGTGGCTTGGAATGACCAAATCCAAAATTTATGGCCCATTCTTCTTTGCGGAAGCAACTGTAACAGGTACCGTCTACCTTGATATGCTTCAGCGGTTTCTCGAACCACAGCTTCTTGATGATGGCATTCTCGATAATGTTGTGTTTCAACAAGATGGAGCACCATGTCATTATGCTCTAATTGTTCGAGAATACCTCAACAGACGCCTTCCGAATCGGTGGATTGGACGTGGAGGACCTCGACCTTGGCCTCCGCGTTCTCCGGATTTGACACCCCTGGATTTCTTTGCATGGGGTTTCATAAAAACAAAGGTTTATCGCCAAAAGATCAATAGTTTAGCTGAACTTAAAGAACGCATCCAGTTGGCAGTGCGGGAGATAACACCTGAAATGCTTCAAAATGTGTTTCGCAGCGCTGAGGATAGATTTGAAATTTGCAGAGATACAGACGGTGCACATGTTGAAACTTCTCAATAAAGTTTTGACTTATGATTTATAAATCTATTTGTTTTTGT